>VZQC01001365.1:1238882-1263334 GCA_009823505.1 Rhizomys pruinosus
TTCTTTTAGTTTTCATAACCATCTGCAAAGACATTATTGCTATTCCACTGAACAGATAAGGCAATGGCTTGGAGACATTTAGGAACTCAATGTCATTCAAACTGCCCAGGGGCTGTGGTTTCTTGGGCTGTGCCAGTATGCACCTGTGATCTCTCATCTTGGGACACATTACTCTTTTCTCTGTGTGAGCTGGTTGACTTCTTAGGTCTTGAATTTTTCACAGATGAATGGCTATAACAATGACTTCAAATAGCTTTTGAGGATTAAGGCAAAGAAGGGACATGAAGGTTGCCCAGTGAAGAACAGAAGATGAAGAAATACAGGCCAAGCGCTCTTCTCTTATTCATCAGTATTCATTGCACCAGGGAAGTAAGTCCCATACCAGTAAGCCTCATAAATCAATAAGGAGCTCAGGAAGACACTTCAGTCCCTCAAGAACTAGGAAGATAAGCAGCAAACTATAAAGATGAAGGTTAATCTTAAAATACGTTGAAAGAAATTACATTACAAAGCAATATTAATATGGATCCAGGTTTCAGTCCTGGCATATTTACACAGTCAATTTTTTAGTTCATTGAATAAGTAATATATTATTAGATTTAAAGATAGATATACTAGAACATGGTGTTCCATGTTGCTGGCACATGGTACTTCATTTGCTTTTTGAAGATTGGTCTTTAGACTTCTGCTCTAACAAAAGTAATGCCTGCCAGAGGTGTAGGTGTAGGTGTGGTCAAAGTGTAGTGCATAGGTGTTGTTAAAGTGTAGGCCAAAGATAAGCTCCAGGTTTGAGCCCAAGATATAGTCAAAGTATAGGCTGAACCACATTGGATATTCTGCCCTACACAATCTCTACTAATCTGAAATTTTTTCTTGGTTAATGAAAGATGACATTTAATGTTCAGGAAGGTGTGTTATTTGAAATAGATAAATAACAGTAGTCCCTAGCAGAGAAGTAAGCCTTATGTTCTGTAAAGAGTCTTCTCTTTTAATTGGTTATTGCGTATGAATGAATTAATATAGAATAGAAGCCACAAGCAAAAACATGTGCCTAATTTTCTGTCTTGATCCCACTGTCACAATAAACCAGAGTAAGGGGAAGCAAAATGACTTAGAGACAATTCTAACTTGTTTGTAACCAGTTCATTTTAAGGAAGGAGGATCTTGCTTAACTCAGCCTGTTGGAGAAAAGTGTAACCCAGTTCATCAGTATGTGTCCTTATACATTGTTTCCTAATAAGAACAATTAATATTATTCCACCTGTTAATGGGTGTTACTTGGGACAGCTTGAGTGCTCCCCACACATCCCCCATGGTGAGCTACGATGGGGAAGCAGCCCTGTCTCCACTGGTTGTGAGTGTGCTACTGTAGAATATGTGACTGTCGCCGCTCTAGAAGCAAACAACAAAATAAAGTATACATAGAAACTGTCTCTGTTTTAAAATCTTATCTACTTAGAAAATTCGTAAAGTAATAAATAAGATACTAATTATGCAAGAATGAGATACACTGCAAAAAATATTTCAAGAGAGGTCCACAATTCTCTGCCAAAATGGCTTACTGGTGTAAATGAATTAGGACAGCAAAAGAAGAAATCATCAAAACTCAGAAAATACCAGTTCATAAAACTGAAAGGAATGCTTGTTCAAATTTGGACGCAGGAAGTGAATCTCAACCACTTCCTTGGGCCAAACATCTGACTATGGAGGGTCCACCCTATTTGAGGAGTGCAGAGAGTCAGCACAGATGCCAGGCACTGTCTCCTGTTCCAGCTGCTAGTTCTGCTTGGTAACCACTCAGAGGAAAGCAGCACACTGTAGTTGACCAGAGGATAATGGAAAAACAGCACTTCTCTCTCAAGATTAAAGCGAATACAACCAATTATATTTCTAAGTGGTTATGGATCTAGAGAGAGCTGTGAAGTCAAAAACACACCTCATGATTGGGATTTTTAAATTACTTTTAAAGTGGCAGCAAATTAGAAGGAAATGCTCCATTTTAGATGAAAGAAAGGAAAAGGTCACTGCTCTGTGAGACTTAATAGGTCTCATGTACTTCCTTCAGCGCCTCTGAAGCCTGGTGGAGAGAGCTTCAAAACACTTGATCAGTTTTATTTGCAGAACATGTAATGGGAAAAATTTAGGCAGCAAGGCTTTGGTGGCAATTCTCAGCAAAAATGGTCAAAGGTCACGTACTATGAAAGCCTAAGGAATTTACTGTCCCCTTGCAGCCACTGCTACCAATGCTAACTTCTGGGCAGTTGTGGTAAGGCAGTAGATTTAACCCTGGTCTTCTCATTTTGTCTTCAACAAGAGCCTTAGTCTCTTAGGCTGTGCTGGTGAATCAACACAGTGGTGCTCAGGGCAGATGCAGATGGAGTGCTTACTTGTTGCTGTGACAAAGTACCTAACAGAAGCAACTTAAGAACAGAGCCCATTTTGGCTAACAGCTCAAAGGCACAGCCCCTCATGGAGGGAGAAATCATGGTGTCAGGAGCAGAACGATACTAGCTGCATTGCACCCAAGGTCAGGAAGCAGCTAGAGATAGACGCTGCTCCTCAGCTCACATTGTCCTATTTATGCAGCATAAGAGCTCAGTGGCCCCAGAATGCTGCTGTCCACATTTTGGTAGGTCTTCCTACTTTTATTAACTTACTCTAGAAGTTCCCTCACAGACATGCCCAGAGGTCTGTTTCCATGGTGATTCTAAATCCCATCAAGTGGACAAGATTAACCACCCTCGAGGGAAATGGCCTTTTCTTCAACCCCATCCTTCACACTGTCTCCTAATTTACAGACATGAGAGACATCTTTAGATGTTCTCATCTTCTTTATCTTTTATAACAGCTCTCAAAATCTCAATGCTCAGCACACACACACACATACACACACACACACACACACACACACACACACACACACAGTGTAACACCACCACCACTACACAGAAACAAACAGTACCATGACCTTCATACTAAATGCTTCTTTAGTTAGGAATATTGCTGTTAACTTTGCTCCTCAAAACAGAACACTCTGCAATAGGCAGACTCAGTCAGAGTTCAAACAACAAGCCCAAGTCTTTGTCCCTCTGTCTTGTTTATGTGGCTTTGTCTTTTCCCTTCTAAACTATAATAATTGCAGTAGGTTTCTTTTTTTTATTTTTTTTTTATGTGTATGAATGTACTGTCTGCATGTAGGTCTGTGTACCCGTGTCGTGCAATGCCATGGAGGTCAGAAGAGGGCGTTGGATTCCCCTGGAACTGGAGTCGAAGACAGTTCTTAGCCGCCATGTGGATGCTGGGGATTGAACCCGGGTCCTCTGCAAGAGCAGTTGGAGCTCTCAACCACTAGGCCATCTCTCCAGCCCCAAAGTTGGTTTCTTTAAGGAGTTCTCACTCCTATATGGACTTGAAAGGACTGGATCCACTAGAGTGTTTTGGGGTGTCTATTTTGGAAAGATCTTCCCAAGTAATGACACTATTAGTCTGGAATATCACTGCTTACTCAGAAAAGCTTCCTGAAAATAGCTGAACTTTTTGAATTTGATCTGCCACCATATTAATTAAAATATAACATGACCATATTAAATCTCCTTTAAGATGTCTATTCCTAAATTTGCTGAACCGTTTCTTAACTTTGAAACATAACTTCATGAACGGAACAGTGGCGTGAATTAAGAGAATATATTTTACATATTTGAAACAACTTAAGAAAATACATATACAGGGCTGGAGAGATGGCTCAGAGGTTAAAAGCGCCAACCGACTGCTCTTGCAAAGGACCCAGGATTGATTCCCAGCACCCACATGGTGGCTAAGAACCGTCTTTAACTCCAGTTCCAGGGAACCCAACGCCCTCTTCTGACCTCCGTGTGCATTGCACAACATGGGCGCACCAACCTACATGAAGACAGTACACTCATACACATAAAAAAATAATAAATAAAAAAGAAAATACATACATAAAAACAAAGGCATGTCATTTTTTTTCTGAATTTTTCACCAGCAGAAAACCTAAAACTTAAAAAAAAAGAAAACCTAAAACTTGCAAATCACAATAAAGTCCTGAGTACCAAAAGAAACACATTTTATCATGGATGGAGAGGATTCTTTTCCTCTCAGAAGACAGAAGTACAGTAATGGCTTCAACTCTGTCTTCTCCTTGCTCAACACTGGACCCACTGTCCTGCAGCTCCTGTGCATGGAACAAACCTTCTCATTGCCTCTGACATAGGAATGTTTGAAATACTTTTCTCAAATACCACCAGCCTTCATTAGCAAATTATTTGTTCATTGAAAATTAACCCTCTTGCTAAAATGCATGTGGAACCACCAAACATTGCTCACTGCATGACACCACCACCCATGGACATGCTCAGATCATGAACATCAGAACAATAGTAGGACTCCTTATCCCTGCACATCCCCAGCCCAGCTTGCCGTCTGATTTCAACTTTTCTGCTATAACCTGGCATTCTTTCTGTGGGTTATTTGAGGCTTTATTTTCCCATTTGTTTTGCTGCTTGTTGATGATTTCCCTGTTTGCAGGGCCTAGGAGCATGTGCTCAGGTGTCATCTCCTTGTCCTTAAGCTCAGAAATGCCTCATGGAGAAAGTATATGAGTTAGAAGAATTTCCTTCAAACTGGGCTCAGGGGCGTTGGCTGAGATCAGTGTTGAGGAATGAACACTATGTTTAGTAAAACGTCTATAAACAGGCATGAAACAGGGCTGTGTGCTGCCTGGGTGGTACAGACGTGACCACAGCTGTGGGAACTGAACCTGGACTTTTTTTTTTTCCCCAGAAACTAAGTCTTTGTTGCTTCTCTGTAAAGAACAACCATTAATACCAAAGAGAATCTACTGGATGTTTTTCACCTTTTGTCTAAAAGTAGTATTTTAACTGCTTTAAAATCTTTTATGAGCGCTGGTCAGAATTCAGCTTGAGCAGCAGGCTACCTAACACACCTGCTTACCTACAGCTCCTCCGTGACTATGTCCTGGGAGACCAACTGCTCTTCCACCAGGGATCATTCACTTCCTACTGAGTGGTTGTTAGAGCTGTTCACGGGTCTTTCCACTGCTACTGTTCTCTGCAGAACTTCATTTTTGCCTCTATTTCAACAGTTTTGATTTAATTCCCTTTCCTGCTGAAATTCTTGATCTGTAGGCCAGATGGCACTGTGTTGAAATATAAATATTTTGTCCCTTGTGTACCGTGGAACTTTGCATGGGGGTAGGGCCATTGCCCAGTCACTCGAATCTATATATGGACACCTTTGAAAGCAAAGTCCCTTGCCTTACTTTAAGAAATTCTATGTATTAAAAACTATCTCACCCATAGAAATGTGTTCTTTAACAATTTTTTTTATTTATTTCTCTATGTGTATCAATGTACTGTCTGCATGCAAGTTTGTGCACCCATGTCGTGCAATGCAGCAGAGGTAAGAAGAGGGTCTCAGATTCCCCTGGAACTGGAGTTCTCCTGGAATTGGAGTTTCAGACCGTTCACGGCCACCATGTGGGTGCTGGGGATTGAACCCGGGTCCTCTGTAAGATCGGTCGGCGCTCTTAACCGCTAGGCCGTCTCTCCAGCCCAAAATGTGGTCTTTAAAGAAGACCACAAAGTTCATGAACTGATAAGAATTGCTCTTTGACTGAAATTTTAATTTACTGTCAATTTTCCTTTTAAGGGAAATATCTGAGGACTGATTCCTTGTTAAGAGCAGACAATAAGCGTAGGGTGTTTAATGTATTTAGCTGGTGTTCCTTCATTGGCTATTTTGATATCTTTTGAAGAATGTGCTGTTCAGGGCCTGAGAACTAATACCTGGGGATACATGAAATTATAGTATCTAATGAAAACATTTATAAACACTTTGATTCTCTTCTTTTAAATGTGTGATCCCTCTGAGTCTTTAAATTATGAATAATAATCTTCTCCATTATTAGTTGAAGGATAATTGTTTCTATTGTGTAAGACTGTTTCATGTTATAATGAGTAATTATCTAAAAGTTATTGTTGTTTTACCATGAAGTGTGGGAGAAAGAACCTGGAATACCTAGGGAAGACAGGAACTTCAGCCTGGATCTGTTTCTAGCAAGCCCTAGAAATGAGTATAAATTACTTGATTTTTGTGGTCCTCAGTTTCCCAACTAGGAAATGAGATGGCAAGGCTTGGTCTTGACTATGATTTGTACCATCAGGGGCAGCATGGACTTGATAAATAATCATGCTGCAAAAACGTTATCTTTATAACATAAATCATATTTATGTTTTTACATTAGTTTTGTTTTGAGTCAGAGTCTCACTTTGTGGACCCAGAGGGCCTGGAACTTGCTGTGTAAACTAGTCTGGTCTGAAACTTGTGGTGATCCTCCCGCCTCAGCCTCCTCTGTGTGGTGACTATATATGTGTTTACCACCACATTCTATGTAACCATTTTTATTTATGAATAGAGTGGTTCAGTCTTTAGACTACTAAATTACTGAGAATGTGAAAATGTTCTCATTTAGTTGCTTATTATTAAAATCAATATGCTAATGTTATCATTTGTTATCATAAACCTCCTGAATTAGTATTGTGCTGGATAGCTTTAGTGTCAATTTGACACACCTGGGTTGAGGGAGCTTCAATTGGGGAATTGGCTCCATTGGACTGGCCCGTGGCCACATCTGTGGAGTATTGTCTTGTTTATCGAGAAATGTGGGAGGGTCCAGCCCACTATGGGTGGTGCCACCTCTGGCAGGTTGTGTACCATATAAGAGGGCAGGCTGGGCATGGGCCAGGGGAGCAAGCCAGTAAATAGCATTCCTCCATGGCCTGTGCTTCAGCTCCTGCCTCCAGGTTCCTGCCCTGAGTTCCTGCCTTGGGCTCCCTGAGTGATGAACTGTGACCCAGGAGATGTAAGCTGAATAAACCCTTTCCTCCCCAAGTTGGTGTTGGTCAGAGTGTTTTGTCACAGCAATGGAAGACAAACTAGAACAGAAATTGGTACCAGAAGAGTGGGGTATTGCTGTGACAGACCTGACCTTGGTGTTTTGGGGAAGGATTGTGGAGGCGTTTGGAACTTTGGGCTGGGAAGATCATTGAATGCCTAAAGATCGTTGCTGTGGAGCTTGGAGCAGTTTTGCTGAAGGAGTTGTAGAAGATGGAGGCCTGGCTTGTGAAGTTTCTAGTTNCAATACAAGTTCCAGTTAACCATCAAAAGTTTCATTAATAGATGTGGCTAGAAAGATGGATAAGCAGTTAAGAACACTGGCCTTTCATCCTGAGGACTAGGATTTAATTCCCAGCACCCATATAGTGACTAACAACCGTCTGTAAACTTGAGTTCTAGGTGTTCCAACACTCTCTTCTGGCTTCTGTGGGGCATTGCACACATGTCATGTCATGCACTTACATGAGTCAAAACACTTATACACATAAAAATAATAAAATTTCAAAAAATAATCATTAGTTGAGAAAATATTAATGTAAGTTGTAACAGAAGGTTACCACCCTGTGTATAATGGAGTATTTTCATGTTTTTGAAAGAATTTTGCAAACATAAGTCTTCATTTTTCTTCTTGTTTGAGCATTCTGCAGGGCTTTCCTTGACTGCATTTGAATTTAAACTGATCACATTTGAAATTGAAAAAATTCAGTTCAGCTGTTTGTACACAAATATGAAACAATTATTGCTAGAAGCACATTTGTCCCAGCATCTTTCTGTAACCATGGTGACGCTGCTCCATGCTTGGAAAAAATGCTGGAGACTAGCATTCGTGAAAGGCCTCACACAGGAATCGGCGCATGGGAGATCAGCTTAGCAGAGACTGAAAACAATGAACTCAGACCTCAAAACACAGAGCCCCTTTCCGTTTACGTCTTCTAAATTTGCTTTAGAAATATACATTATTCCTTTCAGAGTTACTCAGATGGTATTCACCATCATTGAAAAGAAAACAAGAGTTAATTTCTTTCAGGATTGGTCCTTATATAATTTCATTAATTGTATCATGTATATTCGTAAAATTTAACTGTTCTATTCTATAATGTTTATAAATGCTCAGTGTTAGATATCATACAGAATGTGCATGTATTTCTCAGCATCTTTTCCCTTTCACATCAAGTAGGTAAAGCCTCAAGTTCCTCATCTTTAGAATCAGAACCAACAACTCCTTCCTCCCAGCATCCTCCAGTGCAGCCGCACTCCTTGGCCTGTGCCACGAGGAGCATGGCTTTCGAGCACACAGAGGGCTCCCCCCAGGATTGCTCTCTTGAAATGTCTCGCTCCGATTTCACCAAACGTTGCTCATCTCTGCAGCCTTCCATGGGGACCCAGGATCTAGGGTCCACCTGGGTAGGATTACTTGATGGTGTTCCCTGCAGTCCCCTCTGCAAGTTCTCTAGAACCTACCATGGCTTTGAAGCCAAGAACAAGCACCCTATGCCCCAACTTCATTTCCTCAGACCCTGTGACTTAAAGTGAAATAGAGAGAAGGAAATAGGGTCTCAGATATCAAGTGCTGAAGCTGGTCAATAAAAGTCATGGGATAGTTTCTTCACTTTATAAAGTGATTACTCAAGGTAGATCTTCAAGAAGTGAAATTACTGCCTAGGCTACAGGATGGCCTCAAAACATCTATCTGTGCCAGAACATAGGAGTATTGCTTCTTAGTGTCATGTTGTCTTCACTGCTATAAAAATCTTTCTTTCTGCAGTATTGTGTTACTAAACCACTACATAGATGTCTAGAAAAAAGTTTCAAATGTACTTGTATTGAAATGTCAATATTTTTTATCAAATCAAACTTTAGTGTTTCTCATGTTCTCATTCTTAAAATGTGATTTTCCTACTTGCACAAGGCCATATTTTCATTCTTAACTAAAATTATATTTAAAATAACCTATTAGAGAAATAATTCACTTTATATACAACACACTTTTTGTTTGAATACCTCATATCCCAGTACTCTGATTCCTTAACTCTATTGAAAAGCTCCTCTCATACCACTCCTGGGCATGTACCCACAAGACTCATCTTACCGCAGAGATACATGCACAGCCATGTTTATTGATCTGGGAACCAACCCAAGTGCCCCTCAACTGACGAGTGGATAGAGAAAATGTGGTACATCTACACAATGGAGTTCTATGCAGTGGTAAAGAAAGATGACATCATGAGCTTTGCAGGTAAATGCATGGAGCTAGAAGAAACCATGCCGAGTGAAGTAACACAGTCCCCCAAAAAGAAACTATGAATGGTGTCCCTCATTTATGGATGCTAGTACAAATTACCTAGTTGTTTGGCAAACTGAGTAATGTTAATGTGATCTGAAACAACAGTGCTTTATAGGGATCCACAATTGTGGATCCTTAAAAAAAATTAAAAAAAAGATAAGAGCCAGTTGGGCATGCCTTTTAATCTAGCACTTGGGAGGCACAGGCAGGCTGATCTTTGTGAGTTCAAGGCTAGCCGGGTCTACAGAGTGAGTTCCAGGACAGCTGGGGCTACAGGAGACCCTGTCTCAAAAAGACAAAAAAAAAAAAAAAAAAAAAAAAGATAAATCTCCTCTGTGGCATTACAGAAGTTAGTATGTCTCAATGTCTCACTGGTGAAAGGCCCTTAATCTTGAATTGAAAATGACATTTTTGGTAGACTTGTTGGCTGGATATATGTCTCCTGAAACTCTTTTTATATTTATATTGAAGTGGTGATTGCTGAAGATTCTCAAACATGATAAATTCTTGATTCTTTAGATAACCACTGTGTGTATGGGCCCACAAAACATTAAGTGCTGTCTCATTTGTTTCCGGCTGTGACTGCAGAAGCCGGGCTGTGTGAATTGTAAGGTTATCTATTTCTGTCTTTAAGAAAATGAGATTAGGAAAATTGTGTTCTGAGAAACTGGGCACAAATATATGTGAAGCTTTGTGTTGTTTGTTTAGGGGTGTTCTGTTCTTCCAAATACAATGAACCAATAGAAGCAAAAGAAGAAGACAGAGATGCACATGCGTGCCAAAGCCCTTTGTAAAATGGGATAAACAAAATGCTTCATTTACATGGGTTTCTGCTACTAGGTTGAACTTTGAAGTTTAAGCTGAGATGGCTCAGAATTTTTTATTTTAAAAATTAAACAAACTACAGAAGACTATGTTTTAAACACCTGCATTATGCTAGCCAGTGAAGATAGAATATGATATATCTTAAAGGACAACTGCAAGTTTCTGGGAAAGAACATATTGTAGAGCTAAATAAAAATGTGTGTGTGTGTGTGTGTGTGCGTGCATATTGTGTGTTTGTGTGTGTGTGTGTTGGAACCACAGAAGTAGATGCTTAAGAAAGAAGAGAGTTCGGACCAGAAAATAGCCAGGCTTGCCAATCCTCACCTTTAATCTCAGTACTCAGGATCTCACTTTATGAAACCAAGGCCAGCCTAAGACAGTCTACACAGCAAGTTTCAGGTTAGCTGTGGCTATGGTGAGACCCCGTCTCAATTTTTAAAAAGAAAAAAAAAAAAAAAAACAAATCAAGGCTGGAGACATAGATTAGTGATTAAGAGCACTTACTGTTCTTCCAGAAAGCCCAGCACCCATGCCAGGCAGCTCACAACCACCTGTAAGTCCAGCTCCGGAGGGTCTGAAGTCCTCTTCTGGCCTCCACAGATACCTGCACATATGCAGCATACATTCACACAAACACATAAAATAAAAGAAAAATAAATCTTGAAAAAAAAGGGAAAATAATTTTAAGTTATGATCTAAAGATGGTAGGATTTGGTGAAAGAATGCTAGGGCCAAAGATATACACCAGTCACTTGCAGACAGTCACCAGGATGGCTTTAATATGTGGTGGATGTTCAACCTAATGACCAAGTACCAAAGAGGAACCCTGTAGACATTTGCGTGTTGGCACTGTGGTCCCAAACACATAGAGACTAGGAAAAATGCAAGGTTCATGATCCAGTAAGAGGCATCTGAGGCTCCGGGTTTGAGTCAGTAAAAGTTTCTAACAGTGTTGCTGTCATCCTGTTCCAATCAAACTGATATTATGCATAACCCTGATATATTACTATGTCTAGGACACTTGGAGACATTTAATTAAGTGCTCCTTATGCCACAAGCCTGATAATAGAGAAGAATGTATTAATCTCTGTGAATGACAATTTATTAGACTATTACCTGTGATACCATGGTTTGTATGCAAGGCTCTCATTCACATATGCCAGCTTCACAAAATGATCTCTTTTGAAACAGAGAAGTGCAGAGAGGAGGACAGTACCAGCCAGTGTTGCCTTCCTATGAGTCCCAGAAAGCCCTGCTACAGCATGTGACAACTGACCTGCAGCAGTGGCTAGAGCTTCCTTTTTTAGACTCTGGATTCCTCTAGAGCTCAGTGGATGAACTTGGACTGAGGGATGTCTGGGGACACTAACGACTCCATAGGCCTTAGCACAAATGACAGAATGCATGACATCCAGTGGGGGTGGGGCTCTGGGATGGTGCAAGTGGGGAAGGGGGTATAAAGATGATCAAGATGTTCTGTATGAAATAGATAAAAATGGAATAAAAACATTACAAATAACTAAAAAATCCAACTTTGTTATCAAGGAAATGTATGACAATGGATTGAACTTCCCTTTAAGCTATTAGCTATTAGCAACCAGCTAGAAAGAGACCCACACCATCATTCTACAACCTTGGGAAAGCTTCATTTGTCTGGCCTGATCCTCACTGTTTATTCTTCAATGAGAGTTTCTCATAGGAAGCCATTCCAGTGGGAAGATACAGCTTGCTGGGTTGGGCCCAGGATTCGGGGCAGAGGCAGGCCTGGGGAGCCACACTAGAGTGCATGGCTCTGCTGGATAGCTCCTTCTTCGGACTCTTAAGCACCCAGGAAGCATTCTGGAAACATGGACAACAGGGCAAATATTAATCCCAATGGGAGACCATCAAAGCTCACAGACAATTCAGTTCAACGGAGAGGAGTGGAGTCCAGATCTGGATTTCCCCCTTGTTCAGAGTAGGCTAGGCTCAGTTCACATGTCTATTAAAATGGAAAAACAGATCTATTTGAAGGATTAACTCAACAGGTCAGTGACTTAACAAACACCCTGTCTATGGAGAAGGGTGATGGTTTATAAAATGCTCTGATGTCTGTGATTAGACAGGAATTCTTGGTTTGAGGTCCCAGTCTCTTCTGTCCAGAGGGGAAGAGAAAAGATGTCCTTGTAGCATAAGTTGTTCTGTGTCCACTAGACTCTGCTTCGGACCTCCTGTTCGAGTGTGGCTGGTGCCGAGTTTTCCACCAACGTGCCAATCCCCACAGTCCTTCCCAGGGTTTCAACCTCCAAAATTGTCCTCACCATTATCAGTTGTTTGGGAGTTTAATTTTTTTTTTTTAGAAATTGTTTGAAACTTTGCATATGGTTATTTGTGATTTCTTGATACCCAAGAAATATTATGATAAGAAATATACTTATAGTCTTAGAAACTAACAGTGAAGCTGGAGGTATAGTTCACAGAGAGATCAAGCTCTTATCGTGGACAAGGAAGGCTCTGTGTTCAATCTGCAGTACTCTCCCCCAGACAAATTAGCAATGGAAACAGAATTAAATGTCAGAACTCAAAAGAAAGAAATCAAATCTTCCATCCTGTCTCCTGGTCCTAGCTCTGAAACTAGCTGTTAAATTTTGAATAGGCCACAATATTCTATCAATTCTTCATTAATCAAAATAGAATTAATAATATATTTCACTTAATGATCTTAAATATGAATTGTAAAATAAACGTGAAAGAACTTGGAATAAACATAAACACATGTAGATGGTTACATCATTATGTATTTTACTAATGAAGTAGTATAGGATGTTATACTGCTTATATGCCTCATTTTTGTTTATGTAATAATATTGTTTAATGATGCCATTTTGTATTATAACTTATACCTGTGCTTTTCAAACATGTATTGAATCTTAAAGTTCCTGAAAGAAATTTATAACATGATAAATAAGTTGAAAGTTAACAGCTTACTACTGGATTTTTAAGGAGCCAGTTGGCAAATTCAAAATGTCACTTGATTGAATAGACTGGCCGGGTTGAGTGGGTTACAATATCATCCTCACAACTGATTCAATTACTTCGACAAGTCAATTTTGTGGCAATACATACAAAATATTTCAGCTGGAGGCAACAAATCAGTTCCCCCAGTTTTTGTTAGTTTCATAAAGTGGAAATGGTCACCATGTCATTGAACCGGAGAGCTTAAATGATTTGACAGGAGGTACTTGGTCACCATCAGGCTGTGTCAATAAGGTGAGCTTGACTACACTGCAGTGAGGGACTGACTCATTAGACATGATATGAACTGCTGAAAAATGGAAAGTTGCTCAGAAATGTATGATGCTGTTCCAGGAGATTGCACAGGTGCACGCTTGCACAGAGAACCACATGAAACAGGCAGGTGAATATCATGTGAATACACACATGTACACACATTCACAAAGGACCCCACACATGAACACAGATGAACGTATGTCCACAAAGGACCATGAACACATAAGCAAATACCTGCATGTACATATATGCACAATTTTAAACACAGAGGAATACACAACTAAACATTGACACACATAGCCATATATGTACAGATATGAATGGACACAGATTCAAATGAACACACATGAATTCAGACTCACAAGCACATGGGAACAAATGCATCTTATCTAATAGGAACACACAAACACATGTGTTAACACACAAATACACACAGGTCAGCACACATTCATACCTACATGAGTGCACACATCAGTACAGGCATATGCATATGCCTTCATGAACATTCAAACACATGAACACTCAGGAACACAAACATGCATACATACTAACATACATGTCAACACACACATGCACATACACCTTATTCTATACATAGAACCCTGATTTCTGGTACAGAAATGGATGTTTTCCCCTGCCCCCTTACAGCTGCAGGCAATGGTGTTCTCCACCATTAGCCACTTGCCTGGGATCCAGGATCTTCCTCCAAAGCTCTGTTGTGAATGTGTGCAGAGCCTCCCCTCTCCTGCATTGCACAATATTTTAATCTGCTAACCTGAAAGTGAATTACAAGGCCAAATATTTTAAAGGAGACCTCAGAAATGCAAATCTGACATTGTCCCTGGTGAGTTTAGGTAAGCACTTGGAACCTAGAGGGAGGGAGAAGTAAGAGGATCTTAAATAGTATTTTATAGATGAAAAGGAAAGCATTTTAAAATGGTCAGTCTTTTGAACTAAATCAACTATAAGCATAAAATGCTATGATTCAGAAAAATAAGAAGGGCTAGGAAATATTGTCAAAGATTTAAGACAATAAAAAAATGAAAATTATTTAAAGTCATTTTTCCTATTCTCTCTCCTACTGGTAAAAGAAAATTTCTGTAGGAAATAAAGAGGGGTTATAGTTTTATAATCTCTCTGATAGGCTACAATTTAAAAAGAAAAAAGGGCAACAAAAGATGGTGAAACAAGTGGCAAAGGCAAATATACTAGTAAGCTTTCTTATATATGTATATCTTTGTGTTTTCCATCTGACACAAGGCTGAAAGATTTAAGCTGTAGTTATTTTATTATTATTATTATTATTATTATTATTATTGGTGTTTTTGAGACAGCGTCTCTCTGTAGCCCCAGCTGACCTTGGATTCACAGAGATCCTCCTGCCTCTGCCTCTCGAGTACTGGAATTAAAGACGAATGCCATCATGCCCAGCTTAAGACAGTTCTTAGCCTCCATGTGGGTGCTCGGAATTGAACCCAGGTCCTCTACAAGAGTAATCGGTGCTCTTAACTGCTGAGCCATCTCTCCAGCCCACTAGTAAGCTTTCTTAAATCAGTTCCTATGCATTTTGTTTTTCAGCAAGTATTTCTTGCTGGCTCCCATAAATGTGGGCATTGCAGTAGGCTCTGAGCTAGAACAGGAGCAGGTCTTCGTCCATCCAATCTGATGGGGAAACAAATGGGTGACTACATGCCACTGGCAGAGCTAAGCAGAAGTAATTATCAGATTTGCGTTTTATGAAGACTTCTCTGAGGATGAAACAGAAAATACATTGGAGAGAGGCAAAATCAGAAATTAAATCAAAGGCTGATAAAGTCACTGCAGCTTCCCAGAAGTGGGAAACATTGACCCAGGACAGGGACTTGGGAAGCAAGACAAATGAATGTTCTCCAAAAACATATGAAATATGGATTTGGAGATTAAAACACAAAATGAAGCAAGATTGGTCAAGGAGCCTCCCACGGGGAGAGTCCGGGTCCTCTGTAAGAGCAGTCGGCGCTCCCAACCGCTAGGCCATCTCTCCAGCCCCCCATCCTGCTTTCTTATACAACACAGGACCACCTGCTCGGAGGTGGCACCAGATACAGTGGGCTGACCCCTCCCACATCACTCAACAATCAAGACAGTGCACCACAGACATGGCCACGGGCCAGTCTAATGGAGGAAGTTCCTCAATTGATGTTCCCCTCACCCATGTGTGTCAAGTTGACAGCTGAAGCTATTCAGCTCAGGTGGGAAAGGGGAGTAAGTTCCAGTCATCCAGCGGTACTCAGATCAGGCCAGAAGGAAGGGTATACACATTCAACCTAGATGTTAACTTTAATCAGGGGTGTAGACAGAGGATTCAGAAAAGATGAATAACAGAAAGTCTCAAAATGAAGAAACAGAACAGCATCAGACAGGTGAATTTATTAAACTATATTTTTAAGGAGGGAGGACTTGAGGTGGATGACCACACTGGGTTAGGAAGTGAGACTGACAGGGCATCAGGAGTCACTCGTGACTGTCACCTTCTCAGCTCCAAATGCAGAGGTAGGAGGGAGACTCGGGGAAAGATGCACCATCTCTCCACACTTAGCACAATGTTTGGCCAGTGTCCTGGTTCTCAGAATGTTATCTTGCTAATTATTCCTGAAATCAGCATTTAAACACTCCAAACAAACTTGCTAAGTGTTGCTTTTTCTTCAGCTCACAAAGCAAATTTAATGTTTCCAGTAGAGTTCGAGATGTTCTCCTACCAGGGAAAATTGCACCAACGACGAGGAAAATTATTAATACTCATTCTCAATGTCTTGCAATGTTCTCGGATTTTTGTGTCAATATTCAGATAAATAAAATTGCTTGTTCTGTTCTTTTAGCCAGGCTGTTCTCTTCAACTCATTAATTTATCTCAGAAATTCCACTTTTTAAATTTAAAAGCCCATAATTAGGATGCTTAATATTGATAGAAGTTGTAAAATGCATACATTACCAGTAAAAAAATACAATCATTTATCCTGCTTTTTAATAAATAGCCTCTATATTTTATGTACTTTTTTCAAGGTATATTAAGATATAGTGTTCAATAATATTGGAAATTTCCACATGTTTTAATCTTCCTTAATCTATTTGTGGATTTTTCCTTTATAACTATTAATAGGGATTGATATTCTTAAAGATAAAATAGTGCCATCATAAGATGACCTGACTTCATTTCTAATACCATGATGGAGATTCAGAGGCAGAGACAATGGTTTAGAGCATATATATATATATATATATATATATATATATATGCCTATAAATGGAAACCCGAGATTAATAATGAGGTCCAGAGTGAGCTTGTCCTGCTACAGATAAGCATCCAACATCTAGTACTTAGTAGATGTTAAAATGCACTTCTTAATGCAAAGGAGCTGTGAGTCTTACAGTATTTATAGTGGAAGGGTTCTTTGTAGAGACACTCTCAGATTGTCCTACAGTCACTTTTGCATGACTGGTTGGTTATTTATGATCCATATACAGCTTCTCCTTAACTAGATATTTTTTGTGGCCCTCTGCCTTTATTCTCTATAAAAGAAACTATTGTATAGAGGGGAAATGTGACTTAAAGGTTCCCAAGAAGTTCCTGTGAAGTTGTGAGGCTTCCTGACTGGGATTGGGGTACCTCAGGAAGAAACAACGATGTGAGTTTGTGGTTTCATCTTTGGCTAAGGGAAAAAAAAAATTGGCAAAAACAGTTCCAAGTGGAAGTCTGATGTGGTGTTTTGGGTAAGTGCAAATTTCAGGTTTAAAGGAGCAACATGGCCTACTGCTGCTGTTTATTCTATATATACTTATATAAAGGACTTAGCCTTGCAGTGTGCAATATGTTTTTTACAAAACAAACAGGGAAGATACCATTTCCTAGACAGTATTCTCCCTGTGTCTCTGCACAGTGTAATGCCAAGGGGCTTATAGTGTGTATCTTGCTCTCTCTACTCTAAAATCCTGCAAATTCTGTCAGTTGGGTGTGTGGCAATGACTTCCCACCAGGCCTCCTGGTCTTCCGATTCAGACTACTGGTGGCTTTTTTCACACATTCTCCATAGTGGAATCAGACTCAATTTCTCAACTCAGGTTACAAGGAAGTTAGGGACTGTGGAGTTGAGGATGAATTGCACACAGGATGCCTTCAGACTGTCTGGTTCTGGAAACATGATCCCTCCAAATACTCACTATGTGACTTTGAATAAGCCATTGAATATAAACAATGCCTCTGTTCATTTGTATGCTGAAGATGACAATATTAGACCTCATCCCACAGGGTTGTTAGGATTTAATATGTCAAAGAATATTACCTGCTATTTCATATTTATAACCCAAGGCAGAATGCATCAGGCATGCCTTCTATCACATCATGACTCTTTACCTAGGGCTAGCATTGTTTCTTCTTGTATATTCCATCCTGTCTACCCAGACACATCCTGGCAGGTCTCTGTCATCTCACCATGAAATGCTGCAATCTTCCCATATTTGATCTTGCCCGAGTTCATCCATTATGTTCCTGGCAGAGTGAGCTGCAAGCATCTGTATCTAATCATATGGTTGTGCCCTTCTGGATATATCTGGATTCATTATTTTGCCACCTAGATAAGAATGTGGTGAGCCCATTCATGGCTGGCCAGATTTCTAATCTCTTGGCAATCTCCCACCGAGCCCCCTCAGTGAAGTGATACCAAACAACTCCTGTTCCCGTGTGTCTGAGCCCGTAAAAGGTGTCAGTTCTGAGGTGGCTGAGCAAATTGAACTTCACAAATCATGCTGTTAACCCACTTTCCTCTAGACAAATATAAGCCTATGCAGGAACACATATACAAACACACGTTTCAGAAATTAGCTTTTAAAATACATGTATAAATGCAATTTACGTTCTATGAGCAATTTTTCATACAGACCATCCTTCTTGCTTTTCTAATCAACTAGTAGAAAACAGCTTTGTTCCACAGCAGTATATGTTTCCTGACTCCTTTCAAAAATATTTTCTTAATTTTTACTTTATGCGTATGTGTCTATCGCCTGCATGTATGTAAGTGCCTCTGTGTTATGCAATACTCTTAAGGGTTAGAAGATGGCATCAGATCCCCTGGAACTGAAGTTAAGATGTTTCTTGGCCACCATATGAGTTCTGGGAATTGAACCCCTGAACCCTGGTCTTCTGCATCAGTGGTCAGTTACCTTTACCACTGAGCTATCTCTCCATCCCCTACTGGAACCTTTTTAAAGCTGTATTCCATTAATGAAGTTGACCCTTACGCTTTTGCTTTCTAAGCTATGTAGCTATAAACATTCTTTTTGCCTTGTTTGTTTACATGTGCAGGAACATCAGTTAGACAAATTATTGCCAGTATAATGGAAAGGGCAAAGCATATGAACATTTAAAAATCTGGCAAGTATTCGTTATTGCACTGGACAAGAGATGGTACAAAGTATCAGACCCACTGCCGCACAGGACACTGCCACTTTACCTTTCTTTCTAAAAGTCCACAGGCTTTTTTATTTTTAAATTTTAAAAATTTTGATAATTTTCTACAAACAGCTATATTTCCATCATTTATACCCTTCTTTCTCTCTCCTTCCAACTCTTCCTATCTCCTCTTCCTCTCAATGTCATGACCTCTTCTTAGGTTATCTATGCATATATATGATATAGAGAGAGCGCTAATGCATATCCTAACTCTCATCAATGAAGCCCCCTTATGCATCCAAGGGCAATAATCACAAAATCCCACAAATGGGCAAAGTGTAGAGAATAAGAGTCTGCAGAGTGTCAGTCCTGGACAGGACTCATATATTAAACTCCACTCACCCAGGGCTCAGGGACAATTGTGGAAGAGGGGATGAAAAGATTATAAGAGGCAGGAGAGGCAGGGCATGACCATATAGACAGATTCTTATAGGTTCCTGGGACTTCGCTCATTATGAACTTACAGTGATGGTGTCAGCATGCACGAGACCCATGCAAACTCAACTGGACAAAACCTCAGCATAGAACTGGGGGAATGGACAGCAGACCCTAACGTTAGCTGAGGAACTATTTGCAGCTGATTATCTGGGTACACAAACTTGACTTGGTAGACCTTAACATATATGACAGAATGCACGAAATCTTTTTGTGAGCTAATAGGAAGGTGCAGATGGAGGAGAAGGTAGAAAGATGATTAAAATTTTTATATGAGCCAGGTGTGGTGGAGCATACCTTTAATCTCAGCACTAGGGAGGCAGAGACAGGCAGATCTCTGTGAGTTCAAGGCCAGCTTGGTCTACATAGTGAACTCCAGACCAGCTGGGACTAAAGGGAGATCCTGTTTCAAAAAGCAAAAAAAAAAAAAAAGATTTTATATGAAATGTACAAAAATCCAATAAAAATATTCATTAATAAAACAGACCAGATCCATGACTTTATATGTTATATATCTCCTCCTAACTTTTTGTTGAGACAGGGACTTACTATGTAAACCAGGCCAGGGTCATACAGAATACCCCAGCAGCCTGGCCTGAGTGCTCAGATTATAGTCTCAGGACCTATCTTCCACTTCTCTAAAGCAGGAATTTTAAAGTTGATAATAAAAGGACAAACATCTTTTCAAGTTTTATTTCATTTTGATAAAGTTTTATCAGAAATGATCAAAATAAACATAAAACTATTATTCAAATACTTACAAAATCAGAATTACAATATTGATTAATAATATTTCTATTATAATATTATTCAAGTTTTATATCCACAAACCAGATACCTTTTTCATCAATTCTTGAAAATAACCTTTTGCATTTATAAAACAGTGTCTTAAAAAGTGTTTAATCTTACTAGTGCTGCATTGCTCTCATGATAGCAACCACGGGGACTTGATTAATCTGTCGGATCAGAAAATTAAAAAGGAGACACTCAACTCTAAGTAGGTCAGCAGTGTGTAGAGAAAGGGAATTTAAAACAGAAAACTACTGTTTTCAGATCTCAGATTCTATGATACTTTGGGCATTAATTTCATTTATTGTTTACCTAGAAATAGAATATTCTAATTTCTGTTACTCTGGCAAGAAGAAATAAAAAAAGATTTTTGGAGCAAAAAAAGAAGCTGATCACTTTTGAAAGACAGGTAAGTAAAAATTAAATCCAGCTAAGCCTGGATTCGGCTCCAAATATGTGCTCATCATTAGCTCTGATGACGTTGGAAGATCTGGACAATTTTCCTACTGGTTGTCACTTTTTCAAAATAAATTCACAACAACAGTAGAGAGAAATTCCACCTCCATAACCCTGAAAATTGAATTTTCTCAGTGCCAGTATGACATAACTCATAATTTTTATTTTCCGTTGTGTGCCAAAGTAAGTTCCAAGAAAGGCAATAAACATGAACAAAGGGAGCATTGTTTAAACGGAGAAAGGAACTCAAGCAGTAGGAAACCATCACTGGTTTCAGAAAGTGACACTTTAGCTTCCTTAATCAGGTTTAGCTGAAGGCCAGAAAGCTAGGCTTGAGAGGTGGTCATGATTCTGGGCAGCCTGGGAGATGCTGAAGGACCCAGGAAGACCTAATCACAAAGTAGAATGCCTTCACTCTTTCACGCTTTTATTTTGAAGAAAGAAGCAAATTTGAAGGAAAGTTACAGTTTTCTCTCTGCTTAAGGGGATGGTGGTAAGGAAATCTCTTTCAAGTGTATGGGTTATAGCAATCCACGGGGTGACCAGTTGAGGCTGTTGGGGCTGAAATTATGGGAAAATGGTGAAGTAGAATGAAACACTTTCAGATTAAAGGACTTATTATACGATGACCATTGTATTACTTTAATGACCATTTAATTCCATTATTTGAATGGCATAAAATTTTATTCATTGATTCTTTTTTTTTTTTTTTTTTTGGTCTTTTAGGAGGCAGGGTCTTCCTGTCGATTATTTTCATACTTGCATATCACAATATGCATTGGAAATCCTATGAAAAGAAAACACGTATGGTTATTTCTGAACTGATAGTCTTGTGGGGAAGACATGGGTGGAGACAATAAACACCATGGCTCAAGCTCAGGGCCAAGGAGAGTTCTTGTTAAACAAGAAAGTCACAAAAGGCAGTGTCCAGGAGAAAAGGACGTTAATGCTGAGAATTGGGATGAAACAGGAGAGGAAGGAATAGCCTCTGCTGCAAGGGAAATCGTGTGCAGGGATGGGAGGGCACGGAGAATGTTGTTCCAGTAAGAGCTTAAGGAAACCATCCTTGAGTAGACTCAAGACCAGTGTGTAAGTGGAAGAAACAGAGTCTAGAAATGGTGCAGAATAAAGCTAGAGAGACGCAGAAGGGGCACGCTGGCAGGTTACCCTTGAAGCCAAGAGGAGGAGGAAAAGTTTGTATTCACAGGAGACGGCTAGGACTATCAGAAAGATTCCAGAAGGGCAGCTGGGAACCCAAGCCTTGCTGGGATGTAAGCAGTGCTGGGCTGTGATGGGATATGCATGGGATGGCCACGGTGGGCACAGGAAGTACATTCAGCAAGGGACGTGGGTGAAGTGGTTGTTCTTGGTAAATTGTGTACCAGTGCTGGCGGCTGTCATCCTCTTTCTTTCCATTGTTTTAGACTTGGGTTAGAGTTTATAAAGCTATGGTTACAGTTTGGAGTCTCCAGCATCCAGATCTTTGTGGCCTGAGACCTGGAAAATGTGTTGTATTAAAAACAATCCCTGTCATTATATATGGAGGGCTCCTTGATTTTGAATTTGTCTCCTGCTCTGTCATGCGTTGTTCATTGCCTCCCTTCTTTCCTTTTCATATTTCTTAGTTCCTAGATATTTTCTCATTTTCATTATCAAACTTTCTCTTAAAAAAAAAACAAACCAAATTCTTGGGGCTGGAGAGATGGCTCAGTGGTTAAGAGCACTGATTGCTCTTGCAGAGGACCCAGGTTCAATTCCCACCACCCACATGGCACCTAAGAACCATCTTTAAACCATGTGTGGTCCCGAAAGTCTTTAATCCCAGCACTCTGGAGGCAGAGGCAGGTGGATCTCTGCGAGTTCAAAACCAGCCTGGTCTACATTACATAGAGAGTTCCAGGCCAGCTAGGACTAAAGGGAGATGCTGTCTCAAAAAGACAAAATAAAATTATGCTGAAATCTGCTCCTGTGAGCTGGAGCTATGGCCCCTAACTCTGAGTCATGATCCGCATGCATTCCCCTGGTATTTCCCTGGTGGTGGACTGATTGCTGGTGGGCTGATGGTGGAGCAGAGTGGAGGACGGAGGACTTCCTCACGGTGGGTGGCAGTTTCTGTCTTCTCTGACTGTCTGCATTCACCACCCCTTCCCCTAACGTCCCATGTAGTACATGGTAGTGGCTTTGTCCCAGTGTTGGGCTTAGGCTGGGAACAGGGACAGTTTCTGATTCTGTAGAATCAGGACTTCCCACCTCCCTTGATGGGCGGCTGGTCTTGACTCCACATGTGGCCCTGGGCACCCAGGCCTTGACTTTGGACGGTTCCCATCCCCAGGCCCCAAGAGATTGTCCATCATTTCTCTATTCCTCTTTTTTTTTTTAAACATTTTTTAAAATTTTATTTATTTATGTGTATGAGTGTACTGTCTGCATGTAGGTTTGTGCACCCGTGTTGTGTAATGCCGTGGAGGTCAGAAGAGGGTCTCAGATTCCCCTGGAACTGGAGTTCTCCTGGAATTGGAGTTACAGATGGTTCTCAGCCTCCATGTGGGTGCTGGGGATCGAACCCGGGTCCTCTGCAAGAGTAGTCGGTGCTCTTAACCGCTAGGCTATCTCTCCAGCCCTCTATTCCTCTTCTACAGCCCCAGTGCACCTTCACGTGTTCCCTACAGAAAATGTAAAACACCTACTTGAACTTCTGGAGATAAAAATCACACTCTGGGAATTTAAAAATGCAAAGTAAATTTTAGCTATTGTATTTTAAACTCTTGAGAAATAGTTTCCTCTAGTTTCAGTTCATGGCCCCCTTGTTTGTATAACATAATTGCAGATATATATTTTTTTTGTAAGAATATGAGATTGTAGCCAGGCACAATGGCTCACGCCTTTAATCCTAGCCCTTGGGAGGCAGAGGCAGGTGGATATTTGTGAGTTCAAGGCCAGCCTGGTCTACAGAGCGAGTTCCAGGCCAGCTGGGGCTACATGGAGACCCTGTCTAGAAAAGACCAAAAAAAAAAAAAAATAAGTAAATTAGAATATGAGATTGTGTAGAATTGACATGTTCCTCTTGTAGTATTAAAATTCTCTGAATTTTTCCTTGTTAGATTGTTTTGGTTTCAATCTTCTTACTAGAAATCTTATTCCAGATATCCTGCCAGATACAGTTTTTAAAACTAAGGTCAAGACAGGAGACTTCCCAAGACCACCTGAAGCACAGGTACCAGGGTACGGGCTAAAGAGCCCCCCCCCCCCGCGCCAACTGGGATTACAAAGGCATCTGAAGAAGGAAAGAAAACAAGCCTTCAACACAGTGAAGAGGCATTTGGGACTCACATTGGAATAAAGGCAAGGAGAAGCCCATATGCCAGGAACACGAAGAAGAGAATATGTGAAAGGTGATGGATAATCCCACACCAAGCTCTGCCAGCCCTGCGGAAGATTCCTACAGTGGGATCCCCCTGGAGATGGCCCAGGACACAGATATCAGAAAAAAAAAATCATGAACATACTTAAAGAAATGCAAGATTATAAAGAGAAAAAACAAAGAATTAAGAAAAGAGAATGAAGAACTCAAGAAGGAAGTGGAAACACTGAAAAGATCCCATGTTGAAAAAGATAAGGAAACCAACCAGCAAAGCAAAGATCTACAGGAAGGGATTAAGAAGCTCCAAAAGAAAGTGGAAATACTAAAGAAATCAGAAGAGGAAATGAAAAAGGAAATAAAACACTCATCCAATCAAGAGGAAATGAATGGAAAAAGACTCAGAAGCAGAATGGAGGAAACAGAGCAAAGAATATCAGACCTGGAAGATAACACAGAATAACTAAAAACCTCAAGGAAAGATTATGAAAAATTTAAAAATACACAAAAGTGGAACAACCAGGAACTGTGGGACACTATGAAAAGATCAAACCTCCACATCATAGGAATAGAGGAAGGAGAAGAATCCCAAGAGAATGGTATTGATCAGA